>JAEUWP010000192.1:0-26178 GCA_018524725.1 Podaxis mareebaensis | reverse complement strand
TTTGCACTTCAGGTGTGAATTTGGTACTCAGTGGACTTAAATTGTGCTAATATTTAGTAAATATACCAATAAATATTCATTGAGGACTAAATCATGTTCGTGCCAATGGCACAGGTACATAACCTCATCAAGGATTGCATTCACCTTGACTTTTCCTTCTACACCTAGTACAAATCTTCAATGTTGTTAGGACAACAAGGCTGGAAGGATTTGGGGTTTGGGATGACTGAGTGAATGAAGACACACTGCCATCAACTTCTTCAATTGATGAGACAGCTGCTATGGTGATAGGGACCTGTTTGGTGGTCACTTACTCCTTCATGAATCAATGAACATCTGGGGAGGCTACAAGGAGTTGTTGGTGAGTGACTAGGACTGGGGTGTCCATGACCTTGTCAATGACTTGCTGAATGGTTGCTGGGTCTTCAATAGGTGTGGTATAGCAGAATTGAGGTGTACTTGATGGTCCTGTGCCCATAGATGGGACAGGGGCATTAGTAGTAGGGGATAATGGGGTAGAAATGGTCAATAAAGGGGTATGTATCACTGGCTGAGGCCTGTTTCTTATTTGTGAATTGATGCCTTCATTAGGTTTGGCCTTCATGGCATTACTGACTTGTTTATGAATGTCTTTTTTTTTTTAATCCAAGTATATTGCAATAGACTAGCTACTACAAACAGGTGCACAACAGCAGTCCCATTGTTTATAAATGTCATCTGCTCACTTTAAGGATGAAACTGCAATTGTACCAAGAAGTTGAAGCTCCTCTAATTCTTTGACAGAAACATCCACTGGGACCATCTCTGGAGCACTAGGGGATGGTTGGGGCATCACCCAAGTGTACTGGTGTACTTGGACAGCTGGGGTGGCTTTGACAATGTTAGTGGAGACTGCTGGTATGTTTTAAGCCTTGTAGTAGTTGTCCAACTTCTCCTTGATGTCTTTACCAGGGGAAACTTGAGCTGTAACAATGGTTCCATCAGGGAGTGCAATGCAACAATCATGCACAACTTCTTCTGAATATAGTCTTTAGCAATTGGACACCTAAGGTGGAAGTGACTGGGGTCTAAACAAAAGGCACAGTCAGTATTTCAGGGTCAATTAGGCAAAGGTGAGGCTGGTGTCAAAGTTCCTCTTGGTTGTCCTCTGATTTTCCCAGCTAACTTGTTCAGGAAGGTGTCAGAAACAAAGAATTGCTCAAGTGAAGACATGTCAAATGTTTCACAAGCAGCTGGAGGGGGTAGTGGTGCAGGAGCAACAGGATATGACTGTGAATAAGTGTAGGAATGTGGAGAGGGACCAGGGAAACCTCCTGGCTCACTAGTGGCAGAAATGGTGTCTAGGAGGTAGAGTACTACATCAACTACATTGTCCATTTCCCAAGGCTGTCATGGAGGATAGTCAGGGTTCTTCAGCTGGAGTCTGGCTGTCAATCATTCATGAAAACAAGGGTCAAAGCCACTGAAGAATATCATGTTTTGCTCCCTCCATGAGATTTCATTTCTTCCCATAAGCCATTGACTGATGGTCAGGAATTGACAATGATATTCACCAAATTGATACCTAGAGGTCATTGGAATCATTGCCTACCAGCTTGCAAGTCCTTCAAGATCATAAAATGTATACTTGTAGTCATTATCAGCTCCAGGATAAATGGAGGTAACTTCTTGCTTGAAATGATCCCAATCATTTCCTGAGGCTGATGACAAGCTTTTCCAGGTGTTATATTCATTCCACCCAAGGTAACTGAGTGTGTGCTCAATCATATCTTGTGGACTGAGCTAACACATCCTTCCTAGCTGTTCAATTTCACTAAAGAATCACCTGAGTGAGAGGGGATGACCATCAAACCAGGGAGCATTCTGGCCATATGGTCCAGGCATGTAACGAGGTGTAGGAGGAGCTTGTATGATGATTGGCTGTAGATGTGGTGGAGGAGCAACAGGATGTGTTGGAGGAATGACAGGAGGAGGAGGGTTGTGCAAAGTGCCAGGAATACCCCAATTAGCTGTAGAGAGCTGGGGATTGACTGGGGACTGACATCCAGATGATCCAGCATTGCCCACATCTCCAGGCATGCTAAAGGCATGGTGGTGTGACTGATAAGTGACACGAGCAGGCTGGGGCTGCTCTGGAAGCTGAAAGTTGGTTGGAGTGGGTGACTGTGGCAATGAATGTAAGTGAAACTGATGTGGGTGGTTCATCTCCTGACTGTCTCCTTGATTAAAAGACATATTGACAAGTGAGAGATTGAGGCTAGAGAGGCTCAGGGACAAGTTTTGGGCTGATGGAAAAGAGAAGAACTTGGAGCAGAGGGTAGTGGGACTGTCTGGTGAGTGAAGTGGGTTGTTGAGCACAAGGGAAATTTCTTCTGCAAGATTCCAGTCAGGAATGGTGATAAAAACGGGTCAAGAAGCCCCTTGCAGTGGGCTCCAGGTGAAGAGGGGTAACTTGGTTAAGTAGTGAGTGTGTCAGTGTCTGTCTGACACTAGGACTTCGGCCCATAAGTTGGGGTGGGATGGATGGAGAGCAACAAAAGCAGAGGAAGGATGAATAGAAGAGATAGGAAGAAAAGAACTAATATTCTGATGATTTTGTAGGTATTTACAGCACCATATTTATACACAAAGTACCTACGGGCTATGGTTAATATTTGGATGAGATCTGTGGTACACTATGAGGTCTGTAGAGGAGAAACCGAGTCAGAAAAAAATCACAGAAATGAAGATAACAACAAAATAACTGAGTGGAGAATAAAGGACAAATCCAAAACGTTTACAATTTGCAATATTATAGGTGGAATTGAATTGAACGGAAAGAAAGGGTCCGAAATTAAATGGCGCGAGGGGGGGGAAGAGGCGATGACTGAGTGGGGTGTTGAGGCAGTGGTCTACTTCTTGCCTTATATGGATTGCAATTTTTGATGAATGCCCAATAGGCATTCGTGTCGTGTTGTTCGTCGAGTCACGAGGCCGTTTTCATGGATGGAGGGCTGGGGTTTATCGAACGGAGGTGTCGGTGGTCCGATTAGTGGGAGGAGGATGACGGATAGACGCTTACACGACTAGCCGTCGTCCGATCTCCACAATGGCTTGGGTTGACTTTGGAATGTAGTCCTCAAGCAGGTCCACCCCGATACGGATATTTCCAACAAGGCGATGGCTATTCTCAACAGCTTCGTCAATGATATCTTCGAACGTATTGCGACTGAGGCATCGAGTGAGTTTCCGTGTTCGGTGTTTGATTTTGGGCTAGTTCTGACATGTTGCTGTAGAACTCGGTGCTTACTCCAAGAAGTCCATCATTTCCTCTCGCGAAATCCAAACATCTGTTCGTCTCATCCTTCCTGGTGAACTTGCCAAGCATGCCATCTCTGAGGGCACCAAGTCGGTAACAAGTAAGTATATGCTTGGATTTTGGAGGGAATTCCATCTGATCCATTTCCTTCTAGAATTCTCTTCGGCTGGTACCAAATAAATCGTTGGGTTTTTTCGTGTTGTTATCTGTTCTCTATGTACACCAGTGTATTTTTTAATCTATTCTGTATTGGCTAGAGAGTCAGTTGCTTCGTAAGGCTCGAACGTACGCGTGAGCTATTCACGTCGCTTTGGGGGGACAAGATACCACAAAACCATCATACATCCCATCATCGCAATTAAGCTTGAGATCCATAAGTACACCGCTAATGTTTTTGGTAGACATTCCCACTCACAAAGGCTGGAGACTCTTGATTCCGTGCTTCGAGGAAATAGCTCCTGTCACGAAAGGAAGAGCCGCACTTCCTGCTTGACCAAAACCTGCGATCCAGCCAATGGAACCCGTGAGCAGCCATTTTGGAAGAACACGACCCGCCTGGTTCATTGCAATAGGATACATGGGACCAAGCAAGAGACCAACGATGGAGACTGCGACTGCTCCTCCGATCAGAGAAGGAACGAGCCATACAACAAGTTCAAGCCTGGATTAAAAAACGTCTCAGGGTGACGATAAAACCATAGAGGGATGACAGACCCAATGGCGAGCAAGGCATAGAAGAAGAGGACAAGCCGCTCTCCGACCTACAGGGAAGAATCAAGATGAAGCCAGGCACTTTGATTGGCGGCCAAACGTCACCTTTTTGTTGACCCAGAGTAAAAGAATGCGACCAAGCATGAGGCCTATGATTGCATGAGCAAGCTTCAGGGTTCCAAAAACCGCAGGCTAGGTTACCTCCAAAGAAACCCGATGATACATAACCCGAGGACGATCCACCTCCGCGCACGTCGAGCATGAAAGTAACGATCCAACCTGCGTTTTGCGGGAGTGTGTGATAAGTAGATATTCGAAGAATATGGCGGTGGCGTACCTCCAATTGTAACTTCGACACCGACGTACACCAGAATGAAGAATGCTAGGAAATGCACGGCCTTGATGCGCAATATTTGATTAAAGGAGCTGTGTTCGCTGGTACTCTTTTCGCCTATCTCTTGACCGATCTTCAAGTGGCATTCTGTAACCTAAGGTGAGTGTCATCTACTGAGGTGGAAAGGAAGTTTTAGCCACCGTCTTGGGTCCTGAAACCGAGGATTATCGATAAAACGATGGTGTTGGATATCGCGATTCCGAGTGAGACGAGATAGTGGAAGGACCAGCGCTGCAATTGCGCGAACTGGGTTGCGATTAGAGGTGCAGAGAGCGCCCCGGCACCTATAGGAGATGAGTTGCTGCGGAGACTACTGTGGGACTGGATACACGTACCATAAGCAGCATGGAGAATACCCATTTTAGCTTCGGCATGGTGCTGAAGGCTCGCGACGAATCCGTTGGCCTGGGCGTCCTATAGAAGGGGTGAGGTAATGCCATTGGTGATCAAACGATACGTGTACCTGGAGCGCGACACCGAAGCCATTGATAGTGTACGCCATCACGAAGACAGGGAACGGAGGAGCCGGAGACTGAAGTGCATACGCTATGATTTGAAGGACGGAGCCTGCATGCCGAGGTGTGAGTTTGAAGACTGAGAACACAAATCCGGTCGCACCAAAAATGATTGTCTATTGACGTAGACTTTGAATGAGTACGTTATCCCCGATAGGACGAAAAAACGCGCATGCGCACCTTGCCAAACCCAAGTCGGTCCGTGAGATGTACATTGGCAAGGGCACCCAGGATAAAACCCTCGGATCCACGTGTTCAAACCGTTTTCCAAGTCAAACCGGAACAAGGTGGGACGTACAAGACAGGCGAAGATGAAGATCAAGGACACGACTGTAAAGCCGACCTGAACGCATGTGAGATAAGCTTCGACAAGATACGATATCGGATGTGTTGGAAGACGTGTCAGACATACGTGGTAGACTTCCTGTATGCGTGGCAGTAATGGGCCGGTAGTTCCATCGTTCCACCCAGCGAGGAAGATGCACCAACACAGTGCGGAGACTTGGATTTTCTCTGTCGTTTTCTGCTTTTCTGTCCTTGTATCGCGCCCCTCTGCTGACTTGTCCGTTTCGACCACTCCGCCAGCATCACCATTCTTGTTTAATGTAGGCATTACAGACGAAATGTCTCCAGAATGCTTGGAGGGCATGACTCTGCTGGGATCTATGGCTAGATTGTCCATTTCTATATGTTCTTCGGTGTTTGGCTTGCGGTGAGACAGCGCCTCTTGTTCCATTGGGATTGTGTGCTCAAAACCGAACCAGAAAGTAGTGGGATGGCAAGATGGAAATTGGATTCTTCTTTACCCCACAATATATGGAGTTGGTAGAAAATTTCCGAGTTATTTCCGAGGATTTACCGAGGCCAAATTAAGGTCACAGGGGTTTGATGATATATAGTCAAAAGTGCCGTCCCAGGCTTCGGTGAGAACGCAAACCCGGAAGGCGTACCATGGATTTTAAACGCATGATAACTGAATTGAAGATCCAAGACAATTCTCATGCATTCAAAATTCATGGTACCCTCAGTGAGACTTTTTTTTATTCGGATTCGTCTGGTGTTAGGGTCCGTTCATTGCATCCCAGCAGATCAAGCAATGAGTAACATGATGTAGCAGGAGGGAGGTGTCAGCTACTGACCTCTTTCCACATACTGTATATGTCTAGATTAGTACTTCATCTGGTTTATGCTGCCAGCATGGCCTTGAAGTTTCCTTTGAACACTTGAGCCAGGTTGTGTGATCTGAGGTCGACTTTTGGGTATATTAGCATGTCTTCTTAGTATGGACCTGGGCTTGTGGCAGCTGTGCTGCTTTGGTCTGGGCTTGGAGTTGCAACTGAATCCTAATCTGCTTGAAGTAGAGATGAGATACGGTTGTTTATAGGTGCGCCTTTCCTACTGTTTTCTGACGCCGAGACAATCACGACTGAGTTGTATACTGCGTTAGGCAACGGGCCCGAACCTGGTTGAAATGCCATGTGGTTGGGGTCAGAGTCTGCAAAGTGAATCAACGGGATAGAAAGAGAGGAAATCCAAACTTCACATTCCAATATTACGACAATCTCCCATGTAAAGTACAAAAAAGGCGTGTCCTCACATCCTCTCCAGAGGCCTAATACTCAGTAACCGCATTCCAGCAGCAATAACCTCCCTTGCTTTCTCAAACAAAAACATCTTTGCCCGAGCCTTCTCCACGTCCTTCTCCCCCATCACGATAACCACATCCCAGGCGCTCGAAATGGCGTGCGCAAGCCTAAACAAAAACGTCACTACACCACTTGGTTCGTGGGTCTTGAGCGCGGTGAGTACCACGTCCGGGTACGACCCGAGCAGGAACACGATTTCGCGGGCTTGGGGGTATTCGGATAGTAAATCGGTGTTGATTTGGGCTGGTGGTGGAAGTGGGAGGAGGTGGGGATTTTTGCGGCCGATGGAGGCGAGGCGGACGTGTGCGTATTGGAGGTAGGGGCCTGTGTCACCTTCAAAGGAGAGCATACGGTCCCAATTGAAAGTATAGTTATTGATCCTGCGTAAGAGGTTTTTTTTAGGGTTGTGGGGACGATATGGAACGCAGCACGCACCTCTTGGCAGCCATGTCTTGAATCTTGATGCCCGTAATGCCAATCTCTCGACTCGTAGTCTCGGGATCCTCGATTGCGGCGTACTTTTCCTGATTCTTTTGCATTTGCTCATGCATCACCTGCGTCGCCTCGTGTATAATTTGCTCCAGGAACACCACGGTGCCCTTCCGGGTACTCATTCCTTGTACAAGTCCATAGTTGATGTGTAAGAGGTCCTTGGCCCAGGGGAATCCCATCAATTCGAGGACTTTGAAGAATTGGGCGAGGTGCAGGTCTTGTTGCGACGAGACAACGTAGATCATCTTGTCGAATTTGTATTTTTCGTACCGTTCAATTGCGCCACCGATATCACGAGTGAGGTAAATCGAAGTGCCATCTAATGACGTAGTGTCAAATGAAGGGTTTTCGCAAACCGTTGAGGACGCACCTCGTTTCCTAACCACAGCCTTCCCAAGATTCCACTTTTCAAGATTAACAAGCCTAGCACCATCGCTCTCCTCAATCAGCCCCATGTCGTTCAGCTGATTCAGAGCCTTGTCCATACTCTCCTGAGAAACTGAGCTCTCGCCTGTGTAGACTTCGAAATGGACGTTCAATCGGTCGTACTCGCTCTCATATTTCTTCACGCTGAGCTCGCGCCACACTTTCCAGTTCTCCAATGCCTCGGGCTCGTAGTCCTCCATGCGCCTGAACCATGCTGCGGCGTCTGCTCTGACTTGTGGATCTGTTTCGGCGTCTTTGTTGATTTTGACGTAGACGTCGAAGAGGTGCTTGATGGCGTCTTTTTCGAGGAGTTCTCTGTTGCCGTATTTTTCGAAACCTACTGCAATGAGGCCGAACTATGCATCGCGCAGCGAGCGCAATCGAGTTACATCGAGTCAGCATAGAAAAGCTAAAAATAACTTTGAAGCACGCCCGTTCCGTCCCCCCTGTCTGCCCGCAAGGTGGATGGAAAGCCGTGCGACGTACCTGGGTTCCCCAATCGCCCAAATAATTGAGTCCAGTAACTTCCCACCCACAGGCGCGGTACAAATTTGCCAGGAAGGCACCGATAATGGTACTCCTGAGATGGCCGACGTGAAATGACTTGGCGATGTTGGGGGACGAGTACTCGATGACGAGCTTCTTTCCTTTGCCGGTCTCGTTTGTGCCGTATTGCTCTTTGAGCTCGTGCACCTGGGTGAGGACGTCTCGAGTAAGGTTGTTTGTGTTGAGCATAAAGTGTAGGAATGCTTTGTCGTGTTGGATGGATGAGAGGTAGTCACTGGGTTGGAACTGGAGTGGATAAGTTTAAATTTGCAACGAAAAAGGGAATGAGACTGACCTTGTCCATAACTTTTTTTGCTAGGTCGTTGACAGAGCCAGGCAGCCTGAACCTAGGCAAGGCGAGTGTAAAGTCGATGCCCTTCTTGCCGTATTGGACACCGGGATAAACTTGCTCGACGGTGAGTCCCAGTGCATCGGCGACAAGCTGGGCAATGGCTATCCTGTACGAGTCGAGCACGCATCGGGACGGGTCCGTTTCAGGCACGACGGGGAGGGGTGCCCTGTTAGCAAGGGTAGACATTGAGAGCAAGGGAAGGCGAATGGGCAAGGAGAGTGGACGGAATCTGTGTGGAAGACGGAAGAGAAGGGGCCGTGATTGTTTTTGGAGGAGATAGGCCCAGTGCATAATCGATAAGAGTCATTCCGTCCTATCGACGCGAAAAATACAGACCACGTGAGACGGTGCATCGCGTGACGTCATGGTAATAATTGGGAGTGTGTGTGTGTGGGTGGTATCACGTGCGACAACATGTGATAAGTCGGGGGAGGGATGGCGGAAGGATTCATCCGAGTCGAGGATCGGGGCCAAGGCAGCGCTGATTTTCAATTCTGACTTTATGTTCTCCAGCTCACCGTCTTCTCCACCATTCCTTGCTCCTATACCACCATGTCCGCAGGCTTCCGCATCTCTCCTGCGCTATGGGACAAGATCCACCACTTTGCCTCCTTCCCACAGACCGGTGGTACTCTCCCATCTCTCCCCATCTCCTTCAACCCGGGCTAATCCCCCCTGCAACCTCTAGTTTCCCTCCAGCAGATGGTTCTCTTTGGTCAGAACCCAAGCCAGGGCACTTTATTAAAGGCCAGCCAATTCCTTGCAGGTGCGGCGTTAACCATATCCCCTCTTCTCTCGTGTGCCAGCGGCTTATTCGCCTTGAGCCAGAGGAACTGCCTGTTCGCTTGGCTCATCGTGTCAAGGAGCTCGATGAGTTGCCTCACAACCTCAGCGCGATGCCCTCCATAAAGAAGGTCAAGAACTGGTATGCCCAGTCCTTTGAAGTCTGTTCAATATCTCTCACTCTCACTCTCCCCTCCATTACTGACTCGTTCTCTTTCTCAGGAACTCATCACATTTCCACCCATCCAGCTCTCACCATCTGTCCGTCAAGCACTCATGGTGCCCCGGTCCGGAGACGTCTCACTCCCCGAGTCAAAGCCAAACCCGTCTCTTGACCCACTTGGGGATGAATATAGCAGTGCCTCTCACGCCCTCGATGGAAACGGGAGTGGGAACGGGAGCAATGGCTTCAACAAGCTGAAGTTGCGAGTACCGATGGAGCGAAGGTACCGTCCCATCTCATTCATCTCTTCATTCTATCACCCAATTCCCCACTTCCAAGGTACTACGCAAGTACCAACCGCATCGACTGGCCCCCAGAGGTCCAGGACTACAACAAACGTTTCACCAAACTGCTCGAGCATATCAAGAGTCGCCATGACCCAACAGTAACAACAGTCGCACAGGGCGTCCTAGAGTGGAAACGGAGTCAGAATGCTCGTCATATCGGCCATGATATCCAATCATGGCTGGATCGTTTCTACATGTCGCGAATTGGTATCCGTTTCTTGATTGGCCAACGTAAGTCCCTCTCTGCATGTATTATCTTTAGTCGCTTGATCACAGTCGTGGCCTCAAGACGTCGCTCTGAATACACAGCAAGCACATGAAGACTATGTCGGCATCATTTGTACAAAAGCGGTCCGTTCCGAACTCCTTTCACTTTACCGAGTGTTGCATTGACGATAAAGCCCGAAAGAATGTGCATGATATTGTTCAAGAAGCCATCGAAAACGCCCGATTCGTCTGCGAGGAGCACTACGCCATGTTCAAAGGCCCACCCGTACAGCTTATCTGTCCCAAGAATCTCGTTTTCCCTTACGTTCCTGGCCATCTTTCCCACATCGTCTTTGAACTTCTCAAGAACTCACTACGTGCCGTCGTAGAACGTTTCGGAGTGGACAAGGAAGATCACTTCCCACCCATCAAAGTCGTCGTTGTGGAAGGAAAGGAGGACATCACTATCAAGATCTCTGACGAAGGCGGAGGTATCCCTCGCAGCGCCATTCCTCTCATTTGGACTTACATGTATACCACTATGGAGGGCCAACGGATTGATCAAGACTTTCAGGCCAGCGACTTTAAAGCTCCCATGGCTGGTTTTGGTTACGGACTCCCCTTGTCTAGATTGGTATGTTTTCCGAGACGTTTTCCAAAACATTTATTTTTGACCCATCAATTCCAGTACGCTCGTTATTTTGGAGGAGACCTTCGCTTGATTGCGATGGATGGTTTCGGCACCGACGTATATATCCATCTTAACCGCCTGTCCAGCAGCCGAGAACCCCTACCCTAGAACTCACGCGGAATTGCTTTCTTTTGCTACCTGCCCTCGACACTGCTTAATCCCATCTCTGGAATCGTCAACAATACGCCCGATACACAAACCCCCCTCGTTCACTCCACAATCATGTATCCCCTTGTATATATTTTCGTTGCGCCCCATCGGCGAATGTCAACCAAACGCTTCTCTGAATCTATTCGTGTATCGTATATATCGTCAATGACTAACAGCTATCCGTGAGCATGTGCGTACAAGTCCATGCGAATGCTAGTTTACAGAAATGAGGGAGAATGAGACAGCCATAAACCCAAGCAAGTGAATCAAGATGCAAAACAAGAACGTCTGTGAATCCTAATAAAATATACTATTGTAAATCAATTACTGATTAGAGACAACGTCCCAAGAGCGTTTGACGCCCTGAAGGTGGGTCTGGTTTTGTATATGAGAGGCACCCCAGTCATGGGATAAGGACATGGCGGGTGCAGTAGCTCTGGACTGCGGGTCAGGATGAGGATGAAGGGGGCGTACGAACGTCCCTGGTGCTATTGTAGGACATTGATGATGACCGACAGCGTTCAAGGAGGGCGTTTCCTCGCAACGTTGGAGAAAGTGGTGGTGACGAATTGAAGAAAGACGTTCAAATCGGCGTGGCGCGTAGAATGTGGAAGATTGGTTCGGCTGAACATAATGACCCAACTCCTCTCGCGAGTTCTGCTGAAGCTCGTTGAGTGCCTTCTGCTGCATTTCTTCGGCTTCTTCAAGTTGTTTCTCTAGTGCTGAAATTTCGTCCTCCAGTCGTTGATTGGCGAACCGGATTTGTTGGAGCTCGTACTGCCAACTCGAGTCTCGACTCGTGTCCAGTTCTCCAAAGACGTCAGAGTTCAGGGAATGAGCAAGAGCGACGGAAGACTCTATTGGGGCCTCAAATGGTCGAACCAACCGGAGTTGATAGATCAATGGCGCCCGGATAATGCCCTCGGTCGACGGAGCCAAGGAGGAACCTTGGTTAGGTCGGTATAGCACAAAGAGGGTATCCACAGACGAACCATCCTTGTGCCGCATCTTGCAATAAACCCGTTTCGGCTTGGGAGCTCTATCCTTATCCTGGTCTAGCAACCGTATCTCATCCATCAAGGCCTTTGCGCCGTCTGCTACAAAATTGCCGAGTTCCTGTCCAACCAGTTCCAAAGGGCTCCAGCCGAGGACATCCGTCATAGCGGCGCCAATCACCAAAAACGAGATGACCCCACCTCCGCCACGGCCACTCGAGATCATGCCCCAGACTTCGGTTTGTACTTGTCGTGGCCGGCCTCCTCCACCTCCAAATGCAGGAACTGGCATGCTCAAACCTCCTCCCCGAGCCACAAGATGCCAGTCTAACTTGGGCATCTCCTTTGCACGGCCACTCAAAATAATTGCTTTACGACCTTTTCCGGGCTCCACATGCAGGCGGCCTTTACACTCAATCCAGACGTAAGCCCCGATTTTCGTCCGTGCCCTGAAAAGTAAATCGACGGTCCGCGGAGCTATCTGGATCCCGGGAGAATGGACATGAGCCTGATCTGTTCCCGCTGTAATTTCCCCACTACCCGCATTCCCAACACCATCTGTGCCATGAGCCATGGCCGCAGAGAGACCAGTTGCACTGCCTTCCTTCAACTCTCGCATAAGTGGGACAACGTCCTCCGGATGTGCGTAGTCGGAAATGCTCTTGCCAACCATTTCCTCCGGCTCATATCCCAGCACCCGGCGCACACTGGGTGCCACGTATAGAAAGCTCCCTTTAAGAGAGACGACATGGATAAAGTCGGGGGATGCTTCAAGTAATAAGAGATGCAATAGTTGGCTACTCCCCGAAGTTGACAGGGAACTGTCCATTTCAGCGCGGGCGGAGGAGGATTGAGAAGGCGGGACGGTGGTCGAAGATGAGATCGGGATTGATTTGACAAAGGCAGGATCTAGGAGTAGCTTTTTAAGATCCCTCGATATCGTTGCCGACGGAGCGACTTGAGTTTTCCTGTCCTTGAGATGACCGATGTTGTGGAGGTTGAGGGAGAGGGGTTGGGGCAATTGGTTGCGTTGCGAGCTATAATCGACAATGTAACTGCCGTCACGCAACTTTTCGAGGATGGCATTCGGCTGTTCGGTCAAATCTACCTGGAAGCCGACATGATACACGACGTCGGATTCTTCATGGGGAGCCCCAGAGACGCCACCCGATATAGGAATTACGGTGACGAGGTTCATGAAAGCAGTACCATCCTTCTTGTAATTGATGATACTGGTCTGACATTCCTTGTCGGCACTGAGATTTTTCTTGAGGTGGACGACGGCACCTTGATCTGTGTAGCGTCGGGTCTCTCCACGCTGGACCAGACCATTCGGAGCCTGGAGGAAACGGCAATTGCGGCCTAAGACCTCGCTCTCTGAATAACCGGTGAGACGGGAGAAAGTCGGAGAACAGTAGACAATGGGGTGGTCGAATCTGCGGACATCGACGACAACGAAAGAGCATGTCATGTCAACTGGACCGAGGACCACACGAGGATGAGGACGACTGGCAACCCTCGCAAGAATGGAGAGAAGATCAAAGCCGGAGGCTGAATACACGGGAAGACCAAATGGCGAAGATGCCGGGAGAACAGGAGGGGCGTGCGGATAGAGGGAGGCCGGTTGTGGCTGGATGAAGTTGGAAAGCTCTGCCTGGGTAAGAGGGCGGAGGTGAGGAACCGGAGGAGGATGAGCCTGTACGCTCGGAGCAACGTTCGATTCAAATTCAAATGGTGCAGAGATAGGGTGCTGTTGTTGATGAGGTTGGATGTAAGACTGGGATGTCTGAAACGAGTCCTGCTGATGCTGTTCCTCGGAAGGGTATCTAGTCAAAGTAAGTCGAATAAAGAAAGGGGAAGAGACAAAGAGACAGACTGGTCATCAAACGAGCGTGGAGTGAAACCACTATTACTGAACCAAGTATGTGCTAAGGAACTGTCGGACAAAAGACTGACAGGAAGAACCTCTGCACCGCCTCCCGGAGCGAGAGTCGGTGCAGAAGAGCATACAAAGGAGGGGATCTGCAGGTGAATTGGGGACGGAAAGGCATCGGGGCCGCTGCGGGAACTGTCGAAGGACATGGAACATGGAAAAGCGGACGGAAGGGAGGGAAGGTTATGTACTGCTGGTTCATATTCCCATGATGTCATACTACGATATTACATCCTACCAGGTCAATTAACAACAATGTAGTTAATGTAGCCTCTACACGTCCCACTGAGTCCAGTTGAGCACACAAGTGCTGGGTGGTGCAGAGGACATCGCTCTATGCCCCGTTTCCCCTATCCACCGCCCACTTTCAGGACGGAGTAGTGAATAAGAGGCAATGCAACAGTTTGCGCGGATACAAGTCCTGTCATTTAAACTTCCTCCTCACCAATCCCACACTCCCTTCTTACGTGCCACCCACTTGCTTTCCGACACTTCCGCTCCTGATTCATCACTCACCTGCATCCATGCTCCTTTTGGCTTACGAACATCACAAGAATGTATGTCTGCTGATGCATCGACGCTAGCATTGTCTGCCAAAATACACGCCAAGACCGACACATGCTCCCCATCCTCCTACACTCAAGCACGGAGCTGATTGCGAAGGTTCTGCTCCAAGTTGCCCTTGGGTCGGATGAATTGCACATAAGCTCCGTCCCTATGTCCATAGTCAGTAATCCACCCGTAACTGAAGTCGAACCAGCCAACGCCGCAGGTCTCCGTTGCGGAAATAGCATAGCGAAATTAGGAAGGAACGCGCCACTTACTGCAATACCTTCTTCTCTTCTTTGAGCTTCAAGTACGCCTCCTTATCCACGTTAGTAAATCCCCACTTCTTCGACACAATGATCTTCTGCCGGCCCGGGAACTTATAGCGGGCGCGGCGAAGGGCCTCCATGATGACAGGGGCGTTCTGTTCCTTGCAACGGATTGACAGGATAATCTGGCCAATGTTGACGCGCGCGACGGTACCATATGGCTTGCCCCAGGCGCCTCGCATACCAGTTTGAAGACTGTCGTTCATCTCGTGAGCAGAAACATATACTTTTTCTCGAACATAACCTTACCGATCAGCACCAGCGCAGCTCAACATCTTGTTGATACGGATGACGTGGAATGGGTGCACACGGACACGGAGATGGAACGAATCCTTCCCCGAAGTCTTGGTCACATACTTGTTGGCACAGATGCGCGCAGCTTCGAGGGCCTCACTCGACAGCTGCTCATATTCATCGGACACCAGGTGACAGCAGAAGGGGAACTCATCAACAGATGCACGCTTGCGGCCCAAGTCGAAAATGCGGATCTACATCAAGAGTTAGCACGCTAAGGAGTTGCCGATCAGGACGTTTGGCACACCTTGGGATCGGGGACACCACGGTTGTACCTTGACTTGGGGTATGGCTTGTTCTTGCAGTAACGGTAGCAACGAGCGGGACGACGACCCATGGTTTCTTCTGAAGGCGAATAGTTAGCAACGCACGAAAATCCGTCGACACAACGTCATCCAGCCCTCCAAGCCTTCCATCCAGCCCAATCCGTCGTTTTTCGTCGCGAAAAACGCCATATTCACTCTCAGGAGCATCCGGGCAGAGAAAAAAACATGCACTCACAGTGGTTTTGACGAGGGAAAGGAGGAAGAATGAACCGCGACCGACGACGTAAGGCCCTTTTGACCACAGTGGAAAGAGATGACTAAACCCTGTCGATGAGTAAGCCCTGTGTGGCTGTGTCATCCATGATCTGTCAGCTCTTCAACGCCAACTCCGAATTATGGTCACCCCCAAGAAAAAACTCGGAAGCAAAACAGTCTGAATAAGGGTTTGTTTGGCCTCAACAATACGCGCCCACTCTTATTTTGGTGGGTACTATTGATGATTACACGAACAACATACGTCATACGGGGGGCCGTACAAGTTACGCTATTACTTAGGAGAGAGGTTGCATCTCAAACGCCCCGGCAAACGTGACCGTTGGCTGTGTTAGGTGAGGCTTGTCTTTTTCAAGCTCCAATATATTTAATTGCATAGCTTCATCCCACGACGAATCACGGCTTCTTTTCAGTGCAGCTCTCCGCAAGTTTAGTATCAGACGGCATGCCTATAAATATGTATAATTCAAATCAGAAACGGCTGGGTCCGGTATCACGGAGGTGAAGGACGTACTGCATACGAATACACCACTATGAACCACCTGATAGAGCTCTTAGTACCCAGTCCTCCCCATTAGCGTATAACAAGGGCCTACACTTACTCTAAAGGCGCCGCCTGCAATGGTCCTTCCACCTCAAGACTCATAACGGTCGATACGATCATAATCACTTAAAAACGTTAGCCTGAGGTGCATCATTTTCTCCGGGAGATAGTCTAACCTGACATCCTATGAACGTTGAGCTCGCATCACCACGGTAACAAAAGGGACGAAAAAACATACAGGAAAAAGAAAGCTGTGCCATCGCGGACTAAGGCCCGTAACACAGGTGAAAGGCTTTTGTGGTACTCATGCTGGAGGGGCGACCTGCCTCGGCTTCTGGCGGAGTCCACGAATTTCCAAATGGTCATTCCAAAGAAGATGGCTAGCCTGGCTGAGGACAGGCGCTTCGCCGAATCAAAGACTTTACGTACCTGATACACAAAGGTTCGGAATCCTTCCAGAAACAAGATTGAGACTACTAAGCCCGTTTGATGAAGACACTTACCATGATATTAGAAACAGACGGCCAGACGAATTGGATTGGAAAAGGCAACCTTGTATAAAAACCACCGGATTTGGGTTTATGACTTGTTGGTTTATGAGTGACTGGATCGTTACGTAGAGCGCCAGCTGCCAGTGAGATGATGTTTGAAAAGGTCGTACTATCTATGAGGCTGCTAGAACTCACAGTAAACTGCACTACATTATGAGTAATCGTGAGTAGACCGAATAATCAGTGAGTGAGCATGTAGCGCACCGATAACCGCAGTAGTAAGGATCCACAACACTAAGGCGAATAAACCATGGGCGTGGCACAGATCCAGAATGAGACCTACCACGAGCACTTCGTCGATATAAGGCATAAAGACGAAGTAGCAGCACGATATTGATGGCTATGGTGAACATAGGTATCCCAGCACTAACACAACTCTGCTGAGCATTTCTTGGGCTCAACTGGCAGAAAAAACCTACATAGATACCCAATACAGGTATGCTTTGCAGCTGTGCTATCCTTTTAGGATCGATATTCGAAAGATTTCAGTCGGAAAGCTCACAGCTAGAGTCCCATGTTTTGCTTTTAATAAATAGGCCGACAATATCTCGCGAGGTTAACTTACATTGGGAGGTAGACCAGTTTGTGTCTTAGCTGAATCCCCGAATACCATGTGAGGGATAGTGTTGCCTTGGGAACTTTAAGAGCCAGAAAACCTACTGATGGCTGTTACGCTACAATGCACGGAGCCTGTTAGCAAAGTCACCATATGATAAACAAGCCGTACAAACCCGACATGGAGGAGACCATAATATCGAGCAAATATGTAAATCACTTTGGGAAATGACCATTTGGCCCTGAGTCTTGTTAGGTGCTGCGTTATACCTGCACTGAAATTGTTGTTACCTCCAGATGTATTTATACTTTCAAAAAGCAATTATTAGAAGTTTTCACTGTGATATAGGATATGCTTACCTCATGGAACATTTCCAGGAGTATATCATATGCGAGAATCACAAAAGCAGCCACTGTAGGGAATGTTAGTGCCTGTAATTTATCATGGGTTGGGGAAACTTAATATTGGAGTAGGCCTCAGTGCGGGTTTGAGAGATAACAGTATAGAGGTCGGCTATTGCAGATTCAGGCATGGTGGTTTGGTGAAGGCTCAGCTGGGAGCTCCTGTTTATTTGAACAGGGATTTATAGCTTCCCTGAGAACACACGACTTGTATATATACAAGTATACTCAGGCCTTTAAACACACGTGAACTGGCTCGCCTGTTGCATCAATGATTGATGCTGCAAAATGCATCAAAAAGTTGTCCTGGGGCTGAAGCATTGTTATTTTGAAACTTTTGGGAGGCAAGCTAGTATCAATCAAACAAATCGCCGCCGGTGACCTTAACCGCTGCCTGCTAGTGAGTAACAAGTGATGTCACTGTCCGAGAAGTCCATATTGTGGCTAGTTTCCAAGCCTATGTATACTGCATTCATGATAAGGGAACTGTGTGTTTTCCATGGGACTTTGTCATAATGGCCACCACTACTAAATAGCTTGACCATACTGTAATGGGTATCAATGAATACGGATGCCCGTATGCTTGACTACAGGAAGCTAAATTAAACAGGTGTGACAGGAAATCATCCAGGGTATGAGCCACAAAAAGAGAGAGGCAAAAGTGGGCGAGTGGTACAGTAGAAACAATTCTAATGATCAGTCACATCCACCTAGGTGTGAGCATCAGCGTCCATCAAGAAGCAGTGAGTCCACTCATGATGCATGATGGCAAACTGCATCCAAGAATTAGTGCTCCAGCAGGATTCCCATACTACTCTAGCTAAGCTATCGTTAGTATTTCAGCTCCACTAGGACAATTAGTGTCGACCCCCAAGCCCAACAATCAGATGGAAAACCATGCCTATTTTCTGCAAGATGTTCCATTACCTTAGCTTGATGGTCAAAAGGGGCCTGAAACAGCTAAATCTTCAGGCAGCATTTGAGGAACGGAGGAAGTCTCCATACTAATAGCAATGGTTTCCCAGATATCGAATGGACTCACAACACTAGTAACAATACAGCACCTTCAGGTTGCTCGATGCTATGACAGGTCCGAATTCTCACTCTAGCATCTGTAATGTACTTTGTCATGATCTGGCATTCTTGTCCAATGATCCTGTTATTGTCACGTCGAATATCTATGCCACCATCATAATAGAATGGCACCCTTTACAGGACTCCGGAATACCCCTATAAATGTTAGATTCCTTTTTCTCCGGTTTTCCGATTTCTTGGCCATCACGGATTTTGCATTTCTTGTCCAGAAAAACAAAATTGGCCTTCGGCCGGTGTCTGGGTTTCTGTCCGTACCAGTCTGCACCCATGGATCCGGCCTCTAAAAGGCCATAAATATCCATAAAACTAAAAAAACAAATGGTTTGGCATTTAGGAGTATTCCGAGGTCCTCCTTTTACGTATAATAGCCAGGGATTTTTGGGGGGGGGAAACGGCGACCACCGGCACATCATGCGTGACAAAAGTGCAAGATAGATGAATTGGAGATGAGCATGATCTGTAGATAAAATTGGATGGGCCCATCCGACGAGAACATCACACCTCTGTATCATGTACTTTCACAAAAGAGGAAATGGTGTGGCACATGTGTGGGCCATGGACATGGAAGGGGTAAAAATAAACATGAGAGCATGCAACATTTTTGGATGAACTGGACTCCCTAGCAAGAATGCACTGACTAAAATGTAGAGAAAAGATCAATAGGCGATGACCATTGAGCGTCTAGTATAATTTTAGGCCGGCGTTCTAAGGCAACAACTGTGTGACCCTTCTGCACCATAGTTGAGTTTTGAAGAGTGATCTAATAGTATCCCCGAACAACACTGGCCGAAGGTTGAGGGAAGTCTGGCAAAAGATAGTGATGGAACATGCAGATTCTGGATGGACTATTTCTCCACGTTAAGAAAACACCAGACTTAACTCTTTTGTAGAGTGACAAGTCAGCACGGTCCAGAAGAATGATGACCATGATGCGTAGGATGGCAAACTGTTTTGGCGAATCGGATCCTCCGGCAAGGACATCGTGTATGTATGGGAAATTGAAAAAGTGAGTGGTGCCTGCAGGGCGCCGGCCAGGAGTTTTGTAAAGGCCGGAATCCTACAGAGGGAATACCTCGGTTCATCATGGGACAGAATATTGGGGTGAGGCGAAGAACTGATGCCCATGTCTTTGCAACTTGATGATGTCCGTCGTTTTCATGCTTCTATAATGGTCGGGTTTCTCCGCATCCGCCAGACCTAATAATCGGGAACAAATCTCAGTGAGGAGGATATCAAGGCGTGTGCTCGGCAACACTTTACATAGCGAGTTTGAAGCCTTCTGACTGATATATGCCTCATGTCGTAGCATAAGATCCTGAAGAAAGCAGAGGTTACTATCATTGGCCCAGTGTTTGAAACTCAACCTAGTGTTTGAAAATGCAGTTTGCGGTAGCCACATGCATCCGTTGACTTTGATTATTTTTTATAGAGCATAAATCCATCATCTTAAGAGGCTTTTGTGGTTTTACTACGCAGAACTGGTTGTGTTGCCACAAGCAACCCTCAAATCACCGTGAAATTCGGCTGATCATATCTTGAGTGCTACCATCAAAACTGAGATCTAGTCCGATCTCATGCTGCGTTAGCTACCAAAACTTGCCTGTCTATTCTTTTACACTAGGCGAACCTAAATACCAAAGAAATCGGACAACCACCGAAGAAAAATGCAAGTGTATATGTTTTCTCCATGTCAGCGTGACAAGAGCCATGATGCATGATGGTTTGAAACCCCGCTAAGCAGCGCTCATACCCGCTCTTTGATCAAGTTTGTCATGGACGCACCCCTTGACCAGCTGAACCAACACCGGCTGTCGTTCTCATGACTACAGCTCTTGTACATGCTCTCGAGACACCACCAACTGGGTGGGTATATCATGTTCCCCCATTTCCTGCACTGCCACTGCCAGTTCCCGGCCCTTCTCAATCTCATTTCCAACCGTTTCAAGAGACTCGGCAGGAGCTCGCCTAGTCATGACAATACCATACACTTATTTATGACCCTATGTATTAATCCTGTTCCACAGATAGATAGATATCTTTCTAATCCCCTCTCAGTCACTCGAGGCAGGTGGCGGCTGATGGCGGAGATTGAGCTGGGTTGTGGCATAGTCGTGACAATGTTTTCGAACACTCAGGCTTTCCAAGTTCCTATCAGAAATTCGCAGTCTGCGTAGGTCTGAGGCAACATAGAATCTCGAAGGATTCATATTTGGATACGCTATATGGCTCCCAAGATCTGTGTAAAATTTGAGATGCATAGGTTAAATGGGTGAGGAAGCAAACGCGAAAGTTCTTGAACTCGATGGTACACTATCGCTTAGCCCGATCTATGTTCCGGCTGTGCAAGAACTGTTTATACTTGAGTATGCTTCCGAAACGGCTTGGTTTCGTGGTAATCCCATCACGAAATTCCTCAGCAGTGATTGTGCCAGATTTAGCTGACCGGCTGTGAGGAACTCCAGGGGCTGATGCTGATTTCCGTGAGAACCGCTTTACGGAAATTTGGGTGAAGCGGCGACGTTGGAATGCACACTCCACGAGCTCAGGTTGTCGATTTCGGATAATTATCTATTATTGAACGTGCAAGCCGTACTAATTGTTCAGCCCAAGCAAGAGCAGGCAGGTTCAAACGGGTGATGCCGTTGTAAACAGGCTTCTGATGAAATTACATCGTTCATACTTATTCGTAGGAGAAATTCCTCCAGCTTTTTTTGGGTACAGGGCTCCCACAGCAATCACGAATCACGCCACAATGCATAATAGTACGGTTTATTTCACGATCTTGGCTCATCCAGGTGTTCAACCTTGTCTAACAATGTCGCTGGCCGAAAGCCCAGCAGGAGTCGTTGTTCTAATTGGAATCGTTTCCGCGGTTTCTCTACATGCATACTCGCTGCTTAGAAGCCTGCAGGTGAGCATAGGTGCTGGTTCCCTGCCTTCTCTGTACTCATGCTTTCATGTCCCAGTTATTTGGACATGTCCCAGGATACAAGCCGCTGGTGTCACCTACGTCGTTGCTTAGTGGTGTCCTCCCGCGGATTCGTTCTCTGAATCCTGGTATAACTTGGCAGTGGGATGAGCGCAAAACTGGTATGGTTTGCTCCCATAATTTGAAGGGTATATCCAATATTCTTTTGTTCAGCTTATTTCAACCATACACACGACGTAATCTCAATGATTCCTTTGCTCTCTGGTAAACCATGCTTCTTCACTTGCTCAGTCAATGTCCTACGCCAACTGCTCGGAAACGAGATCAAAGCTAACCTCACAAAGCCGCCAGAAATTTGCTTGGATTGGTAATGCTGCTTTCCTTGGCCCCAGGTGACATCTGTCTAACTGCCTTTCAACTGCAGCCTCTGGGGACCAAGTGTAGCCTCTGGCGGCGGAGAGATTTGGAGGCGTCACCGCAGAGTTGTCGGACCCGCCTTCAATGCGAAGACGTGAGCAGCTCTCTGCCTCTGTAGAACAAAACTGATCAGGGGGCCTTTCTCAGGTATCAATTAGTTCGCGAGACAACTCGTTCTTTATATCAAGAGATGCTGGAGCGAGAGGGATGGAGCGACGAGCGAGAAGTGACAATTGCTTCCCTGAACAAATATATAATAAAGGTCAGGCAAGGTTTTTTGTCGTCGAGGATTTGCGTAAATGTTCAACTGCACTAGTTCTCCCTATTGACCCTCGCCCGTTGTGGGTTTGGCATGCCTGTTTCATGGACTAACAGTGCAAGCGATGAAGAGGAAATGAGTTTCACGGAGGCGATTACTGTTTCTTCCGAGACTATCATCGCTAAGCTCCTCCTTCCTGGCTGGATGTTCAAGCTTCCCCTCAAACCGTAAATTCATTCGCTGTCTCAAGTACTGGCACTTTCACACTTGTTTCACAGGCTCCAGAACATTGACAGAGCGTGGAATACCTTTTATCACTTAGTAGAAATACACATGCGAAGCATCAGCCAAGAGATCAAGGAACAAGGGGATAATGACCAAGTCGAAGTTCGAAATGCAGACATTCTCCACCGACTTATCGCCTCTTCTGAGGGAGACGGCAGGTACAAGCTTTCGGAGCAGGAAGTTGTAAGCAATAAATCTACCTGCTGACGAGGGAAGCCGACTAACGTTTGTGGTTCTCTTCATCCGTAGCTGTCAAACATCTTCACTATCCTATTCGCCGGTCATGGTGAGCGTGAAAACAGCCGCTTCATAGTCAAGTGCTAATAAGATATGTACCTTCAGAGACCTCTGCAAATGGCATGATTGCCACGTTGGGTTTCCTGTCAATTCATCAGGATGAGCAAGAAAAGGCTTACATAGATGTTAAGAATCGAATTGACTTCAACGGCGAGCTGGTAGTATTCACCCTGGTTGTTCATTCTGCTATGAGTTGACTTTTTCCAGGATCTTTCCGATTTGACTGAATTGCCCTATCTACAAGCTTGTTTCCAGGAAGCTGTTCGTCTGTTCAGTAGGTATCCGAGGTCGATTGTTGCGTGTGGGCACTGACCGCTTTCTCAGCCGGTCCTCTCATGCTTGCTCGCACCTTTCCCGAGGACTTTCCGATTAATGTCGAACGACCTTCACCGGGTGTCATTGTGCTTCCAAAGGGTAGTAGCATCATTATAGACGTAATCAACACTTGTAAGCCATTAGAGACCTTTTGCCAGCATTCCTAACTGACTCATCTCATCAGTTCGAAATCCCAACATTTTCGAGAATCCGGAACAATTCAAACCATCAAGGTGGCTCGGCGTGTCCGAATTGGAGCTCCCCATGTTTGGTACTGGCCCCCGTGCATGCATCGGTCGCAAGTTTGCCCATACAGAGGCACTTTCCCTTCTGGCGCACTTTCTGCGGGACTGGGTTCTCGATGTAGACTTGGCGCCCGGAGAGACCCGCTCCCAGTACGAAGAAAGGGTTATGAAAACGGGGGCCTATGCTGGAACGATTTTGCCCATTGACACTATTCCGTTGAAGATTAGGAAGCGCGTCCAAACTTGATTTTACCTGTCATTCTCACGACATAAAGGGAAGGAGTGTTGAAGGAGTGTTTCCTCAGGCTTTAGATAGCGTAGACCAACCAGACTATGACAAGCACTTACCACCCTTCTCCTACTGACATCTTTCATTTCCCTTGTTCCCGGCTTAACGTGACCGCAACTGCTTGAAACAATTATCAAAACATTGGAACACCTTTTGTGTTGAAGTGGAGTACAGGTCGCAGAAATAAGTGTGAATTACATTTCAACTCTTTCTGATCTTACCAGAAGTGTCGAGGAGACCGATCGCGTTCCGGACCTGCATCTAAATCTGCCTCTTCCATTGCTATGAACATCTGATATACACCCTGAGGAAGGAGACTAGATGTTGGGTTATGGAGTTACACCTAAATCTGCCTGCTTCCATTGTTATGAGCATCTAAAATACACACTGAAGAAGGAGACTAGAGGTTACGTTGTAAGTGCAGTGCCATCACCACTACATCAGGGCTAGAACGATCAGCAGAATACCAGTTTGAAATGGCTCCGCAGCTGCTTCGATCTACTGGCATGTATCATCCTTATATATTTAATACTCAGGGAATCTTTAAATTTGCTGATACTTTTTCGGATGGGTATGCCGAGGCTATTCCGTGATATCTCTGGAGGACCCGTGGATTAAGTATTTGGAGCTCGCCGCTCAACGAGTACTGAGTTCTAAGACGAAGAGAAAGATCATCATTACACTTATTGTTACCCGGCGTGATTCCACCCAAGTGATTGGCCACCGATCTGATCGTTCACTGGTCAAGCTTCATGCATTCATGCATCTTCTCGATCAGCCATCATATTTTCCCAGAGCAACAGCCTGTGCGTTGGCAAAAAATCGCACGACTTGTGGTTGTTCGAGATTCTTGGCCCGATATATATACTCTGGAAGTGTATCCTCCTGCGCCCACATCCACGATGGAACTTACTGATGTTGAAAAGTCCAAGGTCACAGAATCAGCCTCCCCGGACAGCGTTAAGGAAGCTGATTCTGGTACTTTGCTGACCGGTGTCAAGCTCGCCTTGGTTTTTAGGTGAGAAATAGACCACCATTACAGAAAACCTGCTGATGGGCTTCACCAGCGCTTTCCTCATTTCATTTGGTCTCATTGCACTCGACCAGACGATTCTTGCGACTGCCCTTCCAAAAATCGCCTCTCACTTCAATGCCGTTTCTGAGTTATCATGGATTGCGAGCGCGTACTTTCTTCCACAGGTATGAACTTCCAAACATTCGAACCCGCTGTTTCAACCCAAACCAATGGATACAGGCGGCCTTCATGCTGTTCTTCGGTCGTGTTCTCTCGATTGCCCCTGCAAAACCCGTCTTCCTCTTATCAGTTGGAATTTTCGAGCTTGGAAGCTTGCTCTGTGCTATAGCCCCGTCTGTTGCTGTTCTCATCTTCGGACGTGCAGTTGCGGGACTCGGGGCTTCAGGGTTGTGGGTGTCCATCATGAGTGTCATCGCGCGGGTAGGTTTGATAAGTCTGAAATATTTGACAAAACTCACTCCTCGTAGGTCACCACCATGGCGCAAAGACCTGTTCTCATGGGTCTATTTGGGGCTCTCTTTGCTGTGGCGTCCATCGTGGGGCCATTGATGGGCGGAGCATTTGCAGGTAAGCTTCAAATGACTTCCGCACTAGGATTAGCTGAGCTCGCTTATTGACTAGATCACGTTTCATGGAGGTGGGTACAACCCCCGATGTTGTCATTTCCTGTCTGAGCATTGACTTTCGTAGGTGGTGTTTCTGTGCGTCCCTCGTTTTGTCCCAGATTATGTCTTCTCACAAAACTACCTCATAAGACATCAATCTTCCGGTAGGTCATACTTTGTCACTACCCAAATGGACAGAAAATGGGATTTCCTCTAGTTCGGCCCTGTATCAATGCTCGCTGTGGCAATTTTCCTTCCTGCCCAACCACCTTTGGTACACAATGAGATGTCTCACTTCCAAAGATGGCTACGTTTAGATTGGATTGGCACATTCCTGAGCCTGGCTATGGTAACAATGTTACTGCTGGCACTGCAATGGGGAGGTAATACTAAACCTTGGAGCGACCCCGGGGTTATTGTCTGTTTGATTTTGGTGAGTGCCGCGACATTCAGAACTTACTGTCACTACAAAGCAGTAACTAGTTCGCATTATTTCTGATGGCATTCTTGCTATGGGAGTACAAACGGGGCTCAGCTGCTATCTTGCCGTTGAAGATGTTACTACGAAAGAACATCCTCGGCGCTTTTTTCGAATCAGTGGGTCATTTATCATACTCGCAGACCCGTTACTGACGTTCATCTACAGGCATTTATTCAGCTCGCATTCGTAGTTGCTGTGGTAAGTGCCAACAGTGAAGCTAGACCCTGATGATAGTTATTCTTGGAATAGTACTATCTGGTACGATCACGCCTACATTAAACAGAAAATCGTACCTCACCAAGGACCTCCTACGTTTTAGCCCCTCCTTTATCAAGTCCATGGCCATTCCGCAACGAAGTCTGGCATTGACATTCTTCCATTCATGCTGTGAGTCTAGCTCTACACACGATTACAGGAAAGTACTAATATGATGCTCCAGTTCCGGTGTAATTGGTATGGAGGCACAGTGTGGGAAATAACCAGAGTCCTAAACGGCCTTCTTGTTTAATAGCGAAT